>WAAD01041330.1:4033-15209 GCA_013389945.1 Fregata magnificens | reverse complement strand
GCCGGGCAGCTCTCCAGCCACTCTTCCCCAAGCCTGTAGCATTGCATGGGATTGTTGTGGCCAAAGTGCAGGAGCCAGCACTTGGCCTTGTTAAACCTCATACAACTGGCCTCGGCCCATCGATCCAGCCTATCCAGATCCCTCTGCAGAAGAAGTGGGACTGATGTCTTGTACATTGAGGCACTGTAGCATTCAATTCCAAAGCTAAGTGCTTTGCTTGTACTGTGGGTTCTTCAGAAAATAAAATTCAGTGTCAACTTTCATTAACCAATACTGACGTAAGACACTAGCTATTCAATGAAGATGACATTAGTATGGAGGTCATATGTGTTATAGAGTCAGAGATGGAGGGGCATCTTGCTATCCATCAGGAGACATAAATTCAAGAACTGCTGTGAATTTGTGGTGAAGTCTACCCACAGTCAACTCAGTTAGGAATATGTCATTTGGGTCAGGGAACCAAAAGTGATCAGATACAATGATGCACATAATACCCCTTGAATGCTCCTAACTATGAAAGGTAGGAGCACTCCAGCTAATCCTGGAGGCCACATAGATGTGCAGAAGTCTTCTTGAAGACTGTATGTAAAACAGTGACGCATATGAATTCCGTAACCTTTGACAAAGCATCTATTATGGTAGAAATGCTGTATATTAGATATAAAGGAATGTGTCTTTATGAGACATGGCCATGCATTAATTCTTAAATAGATTAGTTCTTACCATACTCATTGGAAGAGGCAGTACGAGCATAACCAGATTAGCACATGAAGGCTCCAGCCTAAGTACAGCCAATACCGAGAGAATCGGGTCTCAGTAGCTAGCTGTATAAACAAAATAATTCTGTACTTTATAAGTGCATCAACAAATTCAATTACTTTTCAGATGTACACCACTCAGATAGGTGGGTAGCCCTTGGCATAATGCTTTATGCTTCAAAAGATATCAGAGGTATTCAAGCATTTAGCATAGCTGTATAATTTGTAACATATGATACATGTCTTAAGACTTGTTGCTTGCTTCAAGTCCTTGGTTGTTAGAGATACATTCACAACAAGAACCTCTGATGGTGTGCACGGTTAAGCCTTTGGGGCACTCATTTAAAGGCCTGCATGCCATGATTTCCTGTCTATGGTGATAGGTAGTGAGAAAGTTTTGGCTTGTCCACAGGTTTTGTTGGCATAGCCTGCATAAAAAGAGGGAAAGTGGTCAATATTGCAAATGCCTTAAATAAACTATTTTATCTGAAATGTTTTTCAATCCCTAGAGCAGACAAGCAAATATCATCAATAGGAAAGGTATTTTCTAACACTGGAATTTCACTTAAATATTTTTTGTAATGTATTGTTATTTCTGGAGCTCTCCTACTTGATGATCTAAGAAGAGTACTCTTTGTTCAAATTACAGGCGTAATAGCTGCATTGATGATTATCAAAAGTATTTTGGTGAGCCCAGGAGTGAATTTAAAAACCTGTGTTGCAAAACACAGTTTCTTTTGAGGATTTCCTGGCTCTTTGTCACTAGAGCAGAATTCTGAAATGCAAAAGAAATTCTTCACCCAGTAGCCAACATCTTTTTGAAGCAATCTGTGTACCCAGCTAGCTATTTGCACCAAGTCAGCATGTTGAAATCTTTTGCCAAAAAATTGATTGGTAGGCTGATGAGTTATTTGAAATCAGCTTCAATATATCCCTTCAGATAGCTCTCTTGAAGTTTTGAACACATTTTAAATCCTTAAAAACTTAAAGATTAACATTTTCAAGTGTAGTAAAAATAAAAAATATTATTTAGGTAAAGCAAATAAAAACAGATTAAATAATTTAATTAATAGTTACCTGAATTAGAGAATGCTGTCTTGATTTACTTAGTCTGATTCATTTGACATACAGTAACCTTAAATATCTACTTATAATCATTACTTCAATGTAAAGCTGTTTAGTTAAGAACTTTAAGGTCTTTCATCAAATTTAACTAAAAATAGTAAAAAAAAAAACCCTCATAGAATCATAGTCTAGCTTGCAATTTTGGTAAAGAAAATGAATGGTTTTAAATAATTTTTGTATCTTGAAGATTCAGAGGCTCAGCTGCTTCTTTTCCTCATGATTATATAACCAACTATTTTTTTTTCAGTTAGGAAAGAAAAATGCAGTATGGATGTAGAAGTCTGCAATGCAAAGAACTGGATCAGGACTAATCACCCTGGGCTCCTTTTATTGTCTGTGGAAAAAAAAGGGAAAAAAAAGAGAGAAAAAGCACTTTAAGGCATGATTCATACCATCCTAACATAGGCATCTAAAATAGGTCATATTCACTGAGCTCTACAATGTCCATTTTTCTCTATGGACAGAGGCATGGTCACCCTAGGGAATCACTAGCTTAAATGTGGATATCTATGTTATCAAGTAAGGTGAGATGATTTCCACCCCATGTAACTTTTGTGACCAAGAACCAATATCTATAAAGAAAGAAACATTGCCTCTATAAAAAGGCTTCTAATACAATGATATGGGCTAAAGCTCTTGTTCTGGACTCCCTACAATGCCCTAGATCCCCTAAAACGTATAGACTGAAATTTCTATCACAAAGGAAAACATGTTATAATACTGCATTATCCTTCATTCTAACTCATGAAAGTGATTGCTCACTAAACTTAAAACACTCGCCAAGAAGTACATAGCAGTGATCTAATTAAAGGTGTGCATGCAGAATTCAATGATTGGTATGTGTATTATAATTAGTGCATACAGCAGTACATCAGTATATTAGTGTATATATACATACTTGTGTATATACACATACTAACAGAATGCTTAAAAGACAATTGTAGATAATAACTGCAGTTAAGAAAAACTGAAAGCCAACAGACAGTCATATAAACTAATAAATTCCATACATTAATAAATGCAGTATATTGGTATGCAAACTAAATATATCTATGAAAATGCAGGGATAAAGACAATAAGAATGTGTCTTTGTTTTATTCTGAATTTCTGTAGGACTATTCAGGACAATAGAAATCCTAGTGATGACTTAGTTCCATTGCTAGCTGTGGAAAAGAAAAAGCATTCACAGAATATTTCTCTTTTGCATTTAGAGAGGAAAATAGAGTCTTCATTGCCAAAGTATCATCCATTCTGACACTCTCCTAAGTGGATGGTAAAGAGCATTTATTAAAATTTTTTAATTGGCAGGACCAGATAACTTGATTTAAAGCTTTTAGAAGGAATCTTGTACTGCTGCTCATGGGACAAGAGCTTTGGCATACTGGAGAAGTCCAAGAGGCCTGGAAAAATCTAATGACGTGTTGATATTTTAGCAGCGTAAACAGGATGACCAGGGTAACTGTAGATGAGTTAACTTGACCTTGGTTCCGTGTGAAAGAATGAAACAGCTGATATGGGACCCTGTCCATAAGGAAATAGAAAACGGTAACATAATTACTGCCAGTCAACATGACTTTATGCAAAACAGGTTAAGTTAAACAAACTGCATAGTACTTTTATGAGATAAGAATTTTGATTATTTGATTTGTTTAATAAAGGTAACTACGTTGACAAAACAATGTCTTTCAGATCTCTGTTAAGCATTGATACCACATGACACCCTGATTAAAATATTAGCACCAGAACAAAACCAAGAAAACATGTGTTAGACTAAACTGTATAACTCAGAAATCCAATGTGTAATTGTTAACCAAAACTTACCAACTATTGCCAGTGTGGTGCTACAGAGATCCTTTCACGTCTGAGACAGTGCAATTCAATGCTTTTACGTCCGGCATGAGAAAAAAACCCCATAAACTAAATTCTAGTAACATTTCTAGTGATGCAAATGAGAAAAGGAGGGAAATTATGAGGACAGATTACAAGCAGGAAGGGATTTAGACAACTTTCCAGCTAAGCAGAAGCAATACGGGTATTAATATTGCCAATTAAAGGCTATCTATTTTGGGAAGAGGACACGTAGCTTACACTTGCAGGACTGAGGAGTGTAACGGCTCTAAAAAAAATGGGAAGGCAATGGTTGATGGTCAATTTTTTAGTGTAAAATAGCATGAAGTTGGCTAATGTGATCCACAGTTTTACTCTGGAAAGGGTCAGAGATGATCTTCTAATGGGTATGGTGGTCAGCCCAAATTAAGCTCTCCATAGAGAAAGGCAGAAACAATGAAAGCTGCCGCCCAACAAACACATATTACTCTGCTTTGGACTATACGAACAGAGCAGTTTCTCTGGGATATATTGCAAACACAGTGGATGGAGAAATGGTTAGCAGGGCTTATGTACATCTGCATAAATAAGACACAGAAGAACAGCAGGGAGTTTTTCCTTGCTGTGTTTGGGGAAACAAGACTTTGGCTACATTATTTGTAAATAAGATTGCACAACTTTGCTAGCCCTTGTGGCGTTTTGGGTTTTGTTTTGGGTTTTTTGATGTTAGTAAGCACAAAGCAAGTCTCAGAGTGAATCAAGAAGATAGAGACAGTACTGAAATTTTCAAGATGTTTAATGGGAAACACATCCTGACAGTGTCATGCTTATTTTCTTGTCTCCTGGTCCCCAGGGATTTGATGTGTAAGAAGTGGAATGCTNCCCTCTTCCTCCCGTCTCCCTTCTCCAGGAGCATCAGAGAAAGACACTAATTTCCCACTCCTTTTTCCCTTCCTGGAATACTTTAAAAGGGAAAGATGATAGAGAATCTCTGTTGGTCTGACCCCACTCTTGTAGTTTGGAAAAGAGAGAGCATATACAAAAGCAGTTTGATGCTGACTTGAGAAGCTATACCAGATTGCATGCAGCCAGCCCCAGGACCCTGATCTCTTAGTCTTGTCCAGTCTCCAGGGCTAGGGTTTCAGATGGAAACCAGGGAGCAGGAAAAGGGGCCACTCAATGTTTAGGTTTCATTTCTGTATGGAGCCACACCTGAAGTCCCACCTTGGGATGAAGAAACTGCTTGGGGTTTGCTAACCTGGTTGGGTTAGGTAGGCTGCTGTAGGGAAGCACAGATGAAGCTGAACAGAAATAAGTGGGGAGATACATTTCTGTTGGTATTACTCAGTGCCTGTGGATAAGACAGTAGTAATGGCTGATAACGTGATGGGGAACCAGACTGGTGCACCAGGTCATGTTGTGAGGCAGCAGCCCTCATGCTGCCCTGCAACACGGGCATATACCCCACACACCTAAGGGTGCAAAGTGTCTTTGGTGACTCACTACCTTATGGTCCTGCAGCCTTTCCTCTCTGATCTGACACATGATCCTATACCTGATCAGTAAAACGAGGGGTTTGTCAGTCAGCTGCATCTAGTACATCAGTTCATGGAGCAGAAGAGCCTGCAGCAAAAATGTGAGATGCGGGCCAAATGGAGAGAAGTGTCAGGCAGGAGCAAGTGTACAAATATCACGGTTAGTGCATGAGATTTGGCAGACTGGGAACTGACAGGCAAATGTGGGGCAGGACTGATATCAGGCCTGGGAGTCAAAAAATCACCTAATAATCACTGACATTCATATGGAATGTGGAGATCAATACAGATGAAAAGGGATAAAATGGATAGGTTATAAATAAAGTACTGATGAATAACATCCCTGCCCCTCAGCATCTTCACTACCACACTAAGGATACTGCAGGCTTCTGTTCTTAATCCCTCTTCTAAATAGCCTGTAATTCTGCCCTTTCTAAAACAATGACCCAACAGCTGGCATCTTCCTCTTTTCTCTACCATCACCAACAGACCGTCTGTGAGGAGGGAGAGGGAAAAAATGAAATGTCTCCATTTTGCTCCCCCCTGGCTTCCCTTGCTGGCTAAGCGTCTGTCCCACAGCTGTCACACAGCACTCAGAGAGCAATGAGCAACTTCAAGTACAAATGTCTTCCAGTTTTCTGATTTTCAGCCAAATCTTCAGGGTTTTGCCCCATAATGCCTACAACGTTTCCTGAAGTTTTCTGATAAATTCCAAAGTGGTCACGTTGTATCCAGACAGGCAAGCAATCAAACGCATATATTCATCTTGGCCCTCTCAAAGAGAGCGGCAACCATAAGCTAGTTCTCTAGAGTCCCTTTACAGCGAATGGAGAGGGACAGTTATTTTCTAATGGAAATATGTCAGACCTGTTTTAGGCCATTGTTTTGTGATCATCAATACCAGAGCTGCACACAAATGAACACAAGAGATATTAAACGTAACTTGAACGTTTCTTTTAACCTAAGTTGAATATTTTTGTTAAATGAGCAGAGCACACAATATTGAGTCCATGCTGGCGTTAGGGTTTTATGCTGTGTAGAGAAGCCCTAGAGATGCCCTAACTCACACGAAGGTCAGTGCTGAGAGTGGATGGTATCTGACTGGGCATAAACTTCCAGGTACAAAGTTAATGTCTTAACTCTTTGTAAAAAATTTGAATTAGTAGTTGCAATTGTACAAATCAACACGTACATCATATGGCTACATATTATCTCCTCCAATATTAACAGGAACGTAAACCTAGATTCACTACATTGTGAATATACTCAGTGTTAGGCTTCAGACCTATCTGAAGAAAGGACGAGTAATTCTCCATCACTTTTGGAGGAACTCTAGAGGCTAAAATACATTAGTCATCCAACTTTTAGATAGCTACGGTTAGCGGAGACGAACACCACCTCACCGAATACACAGGGAGATTCAATCCAGCTGAGTTCACAGCATCTCTTTACTTATCCCATCACTTATGGATATAACTTAATGGCCACTTGAGGCCTGTAAAGGAAGACTTGAATATTATAATCTAGTTCGATCACAAGTTTTTGGTGCTGTAGAGGACATCAGATCACTGAACTCTCTACAGTTTGCTTTAAAAATCCATGCTGCTATAACAAATACAACTTGAACTGTGAATATCTATTCTTAAGTGACTCGTTAAGCCTGAGAAAAAGTATAAAATTTATCCAAGAAAACCAATAAAATAGAATGTGCTTGTTGAGAGAAAATAGGTCTTGTGGATTGTGATGGTTTTCTACAGATACACCACCACTTCTGGAAATGCAGAGTAGAGCTGCTGCATTTATGTAAAATACCGCTGGTCTACACAGCACTAAAAAAGTGTATTCTCCTGAGCTTATTTATAATGAGGGACAGAAATTAATGTACTGAAACTAATGAACTTGAGACAAAATATTGTCAGTTCCGTGGGGTTGTTTTCAAAAAGAAGAGAGCCTCATCAGTTGTTGTGTGTTCCTGAATCTTACTGAAACAATTCAGAGGGAATGGTTTGTAAGATTTTAAGATTTTTTGAATTCTTGAAATCCAACTGCAGGCAAGAAAGATATTTGTTTAAAGTAATATGCTAATTTGATATGTGTGTGCAGCGTGGTTACAAATTTGAACTTGCATGTGGAAAAAGCAAATAAAAATTAATTATAGGCAGCCTTCGAAAGTGAGAAACTGAACAACCTCCTTTCTTTTCCCCAACTGAAAGTAAAAAAGCAACGAAAATCAACAAGTCATTAAATTGGGTTGTAAAATTATTTCAGTATTATCAGCCTAAAGGATTGATAATGTAAGGATGTCTGAGTGTGAATGTTTTGGGGAGTGTGATTTTTAACTTGTTGGTATTTCTTTAAATATAGCCAACACAGGAGGGTGGCAGACAACTGTTGTTTTTCAACTTGATTATCCTGCAGGAATATCTAGATCACTTACCCATAGGCATTTTTCAGCAAATGTTCAATTAACAACTTGACAGCCAACCATTGACTTTAAAACTATCTGATCTTTCCACGATCAATAAATCGCATCTGTGTAATTTATACACTGCGATACAGTTACATGTTTAGCACATTTGTTGTGCTTATGCCTTTCTAAACAAACCAAAGAAGGTCATTTTGTCACAAAGAGGGACAGCTTCTCAGGAAATCGTTACAGAGGAAACTGTTGGGTAGATACATCGGCTGGGAAAGGTAAACCAAAGGCCAAACTACGGTGCAGTCCAAGGATCTCTCACCAGGTCCAAGTTAGTTAGAAGAAGTTTTTGTTAGCAAACAAACTCAGAATGCTTTGTACCAGAAACAAAAGGCCCTTTCAGCTCACTGGAGGGCGTAAGAAAAAGATACCCCTAGGAGGCTTCATTTCTGAGGCTTCTTCCAGGTCCTTATATAGCTCCAGCTGAAGAAACACTTCGCTTTGGTTTGGTCACCATAAGGTAGTGGACTGAATCTTAGCTCACTGACCCACTTCCATGACAGCTGCTTTCGAGAGATGACAGCAACTCTTGCAACATCTGCGTTTGGAGTTATTCACCTTTAAAAAATCTACTTCCGTAGCCTCGAAAGATTTTACAAGTCAGCAATTCCCTAGCCAAAACCAATTAGATTTCCTATCATGTCACAGAAAGAAGTGAATTTCTAAACTCAAATGTATCCTGAACTTCCAATATGCAGCCTACCTCTCCTTATTAGATATCTGAATAGACTAAGGAGTGATCCAAGGGACATTTCCCATTCCCTGTGGGGTTTGGGGAAAATATTCTAAACCTCCTCTGCTGCATATCAATAAAGACGCTGGGAAGAAAATAATGACAAAGTGAGGAGTAGAACTGAAAGATGAGATCAGAAAAAACAGAAGTGTGTAGGAATGAAGTGAGGCAGCCTGAAACATTCCCTTATTGTATGACTAAATGCAACAGATGAAATTAAAAACATGTTCATTTGCCATGATTACCTCATTCTCTCCTGTTACAAATGCTGTTCCTTTGCTTAATCAGCAGTTTAACTGAAAGCACGCTCTTCACTTGTATTTGATTTTGTGGTCTCCCACTTCAGTAATGAAAACATAATGTTCACATGAATATTTTATTAAGTGACCATTTTGTTTTGCGTCCATGAGCACTCAGCAGAACATGCATGAATCTTTTTTTTTTCTTTTTGTGGAAATGACTTGACAGCCATTTTTTTAGCAAGTTATTAGTATTATTTAGACATACAAATTGCCTCCAACCGCGGTAGTGCTTGCTACAACAAGGATCTTGGAGATAGATACCCACTCCTCCTTCTTCTGCCCCACAATCCAGCCGTCCATGACAGAGTCTGTTACAGTGGCCGTGGTGTTCGAGCCATGATGCCCACCCACTGGGAGAAGGTTTTATTCAACCTCTCTTGTAGGCACATGAAACTGCATAAATTTCTAGTGCCAACAGTTTTGTACTCATCTTGTTGTGATGCTTAATCTTTCTGAAATTAACAGTTGCAGCTAAGCTGTATGTCTGAAAAAATATGCTTGCAAAAATATATTGAAAAAGATACTCCACCTCTTCCTTCAGCACACGTGTTGCCTTTTGTGCTTTCCCCGTGCATTTGAGCCCACCAAAATATGGAAGGTTGACACTTTTCAGCTCTTCTTTAAATGCTGAGCATGCCTGCAGCATCCATCAGTTAGGCAAGCTAAAGCCGCTGCTTCATGGGACTGCAGAATCGCCTTTCTCCCATTTGACTCCCCACATTGGCAATCTTCTTCAATTCATTGTATATGTACAATATATACATTAAACAAAACAGAAGGAGGCCCACCATTAATTACTCATCTACACAATGTCCAGCACAATGGGAGCCTGAGGCTCCAGTGAGTTTCCCAGACGCTGTCTAAATAATGCAGATAGATGATAATTCTCCTTGAAAGCACTTAGCCCATTCTGACGGCAAGCCTTCCTCATTTTATTCACATAAAACTTCCACTGAAGGGGTACATTGAAAAAAGCAGGCAAGACTTTCCTCTTTAGTGACTCTATTTCCCCAAATGTCTCTTTATCTCTCTGGTGGTCTTGTGCGTGCACAAATTAGACCAGCAAATGTTTTGCATGAGTAAGAATTGCACCAATAGCTTATCCCAAACAGTAAGAGTAAGGGACGATTCATAATTGTAGTTTTATACTCTTCATTTTGCACAATGAAATAAGTAGGCAGAATATAAAAAACAAAAGAAAAAAGAGAGAGAAGGCTGTTTTTCCCTTTCAGCGGTAATAATCCTGGGGCTATTTATACAGTGTATATATCATAGAAAACCAATAAAACAGGACTGGAAGTAAACATGAGATCATCTGGACTATCACACTGCCCTGAGTCAGGACAACTGTACTTGTGTCATTCCTGATAAATATTTGCAGAGCTTAAAATGCTCCAGTGATGGGGACTCTATAAAAATCCCTTGACAATCTACTCCAGGACTGCATTACCCCTGCTGTTAGGAAAATTATCCTGATGTCAAGATAAATGATGGAGGAAGTTAGGCTCTCTTCTGAAGTTTGGGGGGGGGGAGGGAAGCTAGAGGAAAAAGGGTTACTACCTAAAGCAGATGCAAAAGCCATCTGAAAAAAAGAGGAACAGCCAAATGAATTGTAGGGCAGAGGGGAAAGCTGAATGCCTGGGATTGTTTAGCTGGGTAACAGCCTCCAAGAGCAGTAAGAAACAAACAGAAAGAGAGGCTGGAGTAACCTGCCTAGAGAAAAAAGGAAAGGAATAAATTTTCAAACAGAGTGCTACCTGGAAAGAAGCAGAGCTGGAAAAAGCAGACCGCAAAAACCCCTCTCCTCTTGGAGTCCTGTTGTGTTTGGGCAAATAGGTCTTTGCAAATTTTCTGTAAGTATTGCATCAAAGAAATACTGAATTCTATCATCGGTCTCTTCTTGATCAGAAATACCCTGAAGGACCCTAGATCTTGCAATCCATGCAGGTCAGAAAGGCACATTACAAAATCTCTTTAAAAAAATAAATGAAAAAAAAAAAGGGCATTGTTTTCTACCATCCTTAGATATTTACATGTTCTTCTCATACGCAAGAGGGGTACAGACTTCAACTTATTGCTTGAAAATATTTGGCTCTATTGCTTCACGAACCCTTTTCTTCTAAAACAGGGTTGGCTATATTCTATCAGGCTTTTTTCTTTAAATAAACAACAATACTTTTTAGATTCCTCATCCCTCCAGAAGGAATAAAGGAAAGCATCCCCCACCCCAAAAAAAAAAAACCAAAAACCCAAACCCAACCCGTCATCTTAAAACTATTTGCTGATCCGCGGATACCTGCCGCTCAGAAGAGCGGGAACCGTTGCTTTCCCCGCTCCCGACACCTCCGTCTCCCTTCCCCGCCCGCCCGAGCAGCGGCGCCCCCGGGAGAGGCCTGCCCGCCCAGCCGGCCCCGCCGGCC
>WAAD01041329.1:9763-23719 GCA_013389945.1 Fregata magnificens | reverse complement strand
TCAGATTAAGATCTGTATGATGGAAAGACAGTTCTTCAATACAAATTTAAATGCACACAATATTTCTAAGTGAGAGGAAATCACAAGCAATATTTTCATCCCAGCATTTGACACAACCTTTCTGTAAGAATAAAGAAATTGCTTGGGGAATACTGAGAGTTCAGGTTTAATGAGTCATCTCTCATATCAAACCTTGAATTTATCCAAACAAATCAACACTTTAGAAAAAGACTCACAATCACAGGTCCAACTACATTTGCTGCTGATGTTCTAGGGCTTATCAATTTATTCTCTTTAAAATAACAATAGTATGTTGCTCTTTTGTAAAACAAGCTCATTAGAAGTGTTAGCAACTCAATTTTTCACACATAAATTAGTGAGAATTTTAAATCTGGCTTAAATATGGTGTACACACATGTTTCTGGGTGTAACCTAGGCTATGATTATTTCCAGAGCTGGCAAATGCTGGAAGAAACATACTGTGAGCATTCATTTGCAATTTTAAATTAATTTTATTGACTTTGTAGATATATCTATTTTATTCACTTTCCATCAATATCCACTCTTACAAACAAGTTTCCTGGCAAGAGTGTTTTCTAGAGCACAGGGTTTTACATGAAAAATATAAACTGTTAGCTACAAACAGATTTTAAATTGGTAATCAAGAAGATATATGGACAAAAATGCATATCCTAAGAGTCACAGCCCTCCAATCAGCAAACAAAAAATCACCATGTGATTATTTCTTCAACCAAAATAGCTTCGATTATGAATTTCTGTTCTTCACAATGAACTATGAATGAGCTGCAGACCAAGAATTATAGAAATTAGTTGGCAAATCATTTCAAATAACAAATAAATTAGAGTGAATCATGATGCATTTGTGAAAATGTCACAATTACTATGCTAATAAGTTTAAATTTACATAGTGCCTTTCATCCGAATGGATCTTAATGATGTATAATCTCAACATTCGGAGGAGGCATGATGTGACAAAGGCGGAGAAAAAATGTCTAATATTACTTTGTTAATACACAGAAATTTATACTTTGGTTTTCAAGCTGTATTAATGTATTTAATTGCTATCAATAAAATAATCAAGTGCTTTTTGTCTCTTTTTCTGTACTTCTTGTTTCTTTCTTATTGTGGGTTTTTTTCCCAGTATTTCATTTTCTTTTGCTGCCCTGTTTTTAACATTTATTTTTCTTTCATTCCCACTGTATTTTCTTTTTCTTTTGTTTTCTGCTACTGTTTATTTTAACTTATTTTCTTGTACCCATATTTTTTTGTATTTGCTTTATGCTTCTTCTCTTCCATCTGCCATAGTAAATTCTTCCATAAGCTGCCTTTTTCTCACTATAGGCTTTTTGTACTCCAAGCTAGGAAATAGGAGTACCCCTTTTCCTCCTCCTCCTCTCACCCTGTAGTTTTACTATCTCTAAACCATTGCACTGATTTTTCTTTCTGCCTTTTCAGTCATTCCCACTATTGTATAGTTCATCAGGATACTGTCTTCTCCTGGCTTAAAAATCCCTTCCCCTTCCATCCACAGTCATCCAAATGTCTCCTACTATGCTTGCCCATGATGCATCACAAAAATGTATGTAAGCTATATGCAACTGCTATATATACCTAAATAGCATATGTTTTACATATTGAACTTATGTGAGATCATATATTGACTCATAAGAGTGGTTCCCTTTAATTACAGTCCACACACATACCATATGTTATATATAAAAAACATATGTCAGACTATCTGTGTGTATGAAGCACTCATGCCTTTTCCACGTGGGCAGGTCCTAGAGCTATCCTGATCTCCCAAAGCAGAGTCGGTATTACTTTTGCTTTTCGTCCTCAGTCTTCCAAGCCCCAGGGCCTTCCTGTTGACATGTGTACCCACTTCTCAGGTTTGCCACTGTGTTGCCTTCCTTGCCCCATGCTGATATGAATCTTAGGTTTTTTTACCAGAAATGTTTCTTGGCAATTTGATTTACAGAATATCCTTTTCAGAGCTTGTTGATGGATCTTCCTCTACATCACCCTTTCTTTTTTCATATTTCAGGGAGCTGCACTAGCTCTGCACCTCCCTGCCTTCTCTTCTCAGAAAACCGCTGTTTCCCAGATCTCATTTCTCAGTTATGACAACAGGGGAGCTCAGTGCCTCCTTCCATCCTTCCATCCAACCTTTCAAAACCTCTTCTAATAACTATGCATGTATGTAGAGACAGCCTGATCCTTGATGAAGACTATTTCGTGTCAGGATCTGGTCATAGCTGCTCACGTTCCTTGTGACCACAGTAAAGTAACATACTGATTTCCATTTTCACTTAGACAGGTCTTTATTTCTATGGGTTGTTTGTAGGGAAGTCTTTTCTTCCACTAAACAGTAAGACTGATAAAATAAATGGTAAAGGGCTATGTAATGACTACACACTACGTGACATCTGTCAGAGCTATGACATAACATGGCATGTCCATAGATACAGTGTACGAGGACAAGAAATTCATTGCTGTAATGCTTAGTTATAGAAAGGAAAGAGCTTGAAAATGAGGAATCTTACTGGAAGTAAATTAAAAGGAGCAGTTATAAGGAGAAAATATTTGCAGATGATGGGGAAATTTTGAAGATATAACACTGGTGGCTCACAGAAGGCACGGCCTGTTAAAAGACTTTAGGTAGAAGCTAAAGAAAGCTGTATAGCAGGGGGTGGCAGGCTACCAGAAGTAAGAGAATGACCTTGAGAGGGTCAAGCCGTGTTCAAATAAAAGAACCCCAACAACAACCAACAAAACAGAAAAAGAAAAAAACACAAACTATGGTATGTAAAATATAAAAACACTGAGGCAGTTCAAAATAGATAACATTTTTAGAAAACACTTGGAAAATGCAAACAAGCTAACAATAAATCCTTTTTCAAACACATCAGTAGCAGGAAACCTGCCAGACAATCTGTAGGGCCTCATCTATTGGAATAAAGAAACATAAAGATGAGACTATATCAGAAAAACTGAATAATTTTTTTGTTTCTGTATACACGATGGCTAAACTTAGGAAGGTTTCCATTCCATAATCTTTATGGGAGAAGCACTGGCTGATCTGTCGCAAAATGAAGGGTCAGCAGAAGACATTATAGAACAAGCTGGACAAAATAAACTGTCTGATGTCATCAGGACCTGGTGGTACTTTACCGAGGCTTCTAAAACAGCTTAAGAATGAAATGAATGAACAATTAATGTGTGGTCTAACATGTTGCTTAAAATTGTCTTGAGCCTGGTGTTCATACTAGACAGATTGATAAAACTATATTGAAGAACAGAATTGCTAGACAAATGGGTAAATGTAATTTTATCAAGGGATAGTTGACACTGTTAGTGCGAATGGAGACCATTCCTCACAAAGCTGGTAGAGTTCTTTGAAGGAATTAACAATCATGAGAACAAAAGTTTGTCCTAGCTGATATCCTAGGAATCACCAAGTATGAAGATGAAGGAATATCCAGCAGATATAATTTAGCTGGGTTTCCAAAAGATGAAACCTTCTCACCAAGGGCTCTTAAAGAAGCAAGCTGATGTAGCATAAGAGGAAAGGTACTCAAAAAGATCAATATCTGGTTAAAGACTGAAAACAAAAAAAAAAATACAACAAAATAACAATCAGTTTTCTCATTGCAGGTCACCGGTGTGTGCCACAGGGATCTGTGTGAGGAGTTATGCACAGATAAAGATTAATGAAAGATCTAGAAAGACTGATCATATGCTGTGATGACAGATATTTGATAATATTCAATATTTTTGCAAAGATGTGGCAGAATGCCTTCAGAAAGATGAAAATAAAAAATGAAATATACAAAACAACAAATAAAACTGAAAAATGAAAAAATCATCAAATAAACTTAAATCTAAATAAAAATCAAACGATGCAAATTGAAATTATAGGCATCAAAATAGTCTTTATCACTCCAAAAAGCATTTGGGTGTTAGCTCCTCAGCTCATTACTCAGTAGCAGAAAAAGAAAAGGTCAAAAATTACAAAGGAAAGAATGGAAAACATAATCAAAGACCATCCTATGTTAACATTCAAGATGTGACAGCATCTCACATAGGCTGTATAGTTCTGGTCCCATCATCTCAAGAAAGATAAAATAATAAAAGAAATATGAAGGTTTCAGGCTAAGGTGATCAAAGGCATGAAACAGCTCCTATAAAATGGCTGAGGATTCTTTATGGGGAGAAAGGAGATAACCTGAGTGGCTTTGTAAGGGTATTGGGGAGGAATGGGAAGTTCAAGAAAACAGATGTATCCCCTAGCCATTCACATACACAAGACACTGAGCTGGATGGACCTTTCACCTAACAGACTGCTCTTGTATCCTTATGAATTATAGAAGGGGTTATCCTCCTTCTTGCAGCCAAGAGAATGAAAAAAAGCCTCTGATGACTGTGGTCTTGTAAGTCAGAATTACTTTATGTCCTTTTCACAAATTTTGTTTGACTTCCACATTGTGCCGAAAAGGCAGAGCAAGACATGGACGAAAAAGCTTGGAAAAGACAGCCCACCACAACTTTCTTTTGTCATCTCTTCAGTGTTTGTTGAAGTTGCAGGTACATTCAATGCTAGGTTCAAAATCATTAACCATATTTTTTTAAGTGCTTGGCAGGACCAAGTAATCAATTCTGCTAGTCATTCACTAATGTGTATGTAAGTGTGCTCAGCTGGTTCCACAGTCATATTAAAACAAGCACTCTAATATTCATAGAAACATGCTCCGCTTCCCCTACGTCTGCAGATGCAGTCCAACCTTATCTGCCATGCCTGAGAGGTGGGAAAAAATTATTAGGGAAAGGTTTGTCTTAAGTAATAAAGGTTTCTCCTTTATTTGTTGAAATGCTTTTCAAATACTCTTTTTGAGTCAGATTATTCCTTGACAACTTTGAAATAGTTTGGAATGAAAGTTTCTTGATGCCAAGATGGTCTAGGGAAATTAGTGATTTAGGTGTCAAATGAAGGATGTAGTCATTCTCTTGCATAACGTAAAGAAAAGTGAGTCATGCAGCTGAGATTTTACGTGTAACTCAAGACGAGAAGATTGTTTGCCATACTAGATAATGCCCCCTATGATACTACTCCCCTCAGAAATAAAATGGTCACTGAAAAAAAATATTTTTTTATTTGTTGTTCATTTTGATTTTGGATTTAAGCCAGGCAGCTGTTAAGATCCCCCTGGGAATATGGAATGCTTTCCCCTAGCAAATAATACTGTTTTATATTAGAGGATAAGTGGACCCAAAAGGTGTTTTATATTAGACTGAGAACCCAATAAGTCAAAAGTAAATATTTAATACATGACATGGAATGTCACACTCCAGGATTATGGAGTAACACAAACACTGTGCTAAAAAACAGACTGACTAGGTTATAATTCTATTAAAAGGTTTGTACCATACAAACAATATGCTGTATTATTTCTTTAAGAAATGATTTAGTGTGTTCCCATGGGTTAGCATACATTTCAAGATCGTAGTGATGATAACATGCATGTTTTATGTCAAGAATGGTAATTGACCCTGATGAATTATGATGGGGAGGGGGATGTATTGTATTCCCATGAATGTGTGTGTCATTCGCCATATTTTTTCAATAAAAATAGTTCTTAAGCAGCAAACCTTTCTCAAGAAGAATGGCTAGTTAGCGGCATTTATATCAAGATGAGACTCCCAAGGATCCCAGCAGTTAACACAAAGTAGAGCTAGCACCCTTTATGGTGAAAATCATCTTTGCTATTGCAGGGGCAAACAAGTGGTACATCAGTATGATAATAGTTCTTTATTATCCAACCATTTCTCTGTGACTGGTAAACCCTATTGACCCTGTCCTACACAAAGGTGCACTGAATGAAGTTCTTCACTATGAGGGTGGTGAGTCACTGGAACAGGTTGCCCAGAGAAGTTGTGGATGCCCCATCCCTGGAAGTGTTCAAGGCCAGGCTGGATGGGGCTTTGAGCAACCTGGTCTAGTGGAAGGTCTCCCTGCCCATGGCAGGGGGGTTGGAACTAGATGATCTTTAAGGTCCCTTCCAACCCAAACCAGTCTATGATTCATTTTTGTGAAGCTGGGTGGTGGCATATTTTCTTACAAAACAAGGGCAAATTTTAGTGCTCTGGTAGGCCAACCTGTGTCTGTCTCCTGCTGCAATCGTAGTGAAGGCTATGAAATAGAAGACAAGGTCTACTGTTAATCTACTACTTTAGTTTTAGGCCATAAGGATCTATGCTGTGAGCAGACTCACTTGCTCTGTAATCAATAATGCCCTTACCTACTCACTTCTGTAATGCCCAACAGGCATCTCAGCACAAGTCCGCTCTAATATACCTATTGTAATAAAGACGTTCCACTGTAAGAGCACTCTTTGTTTACTCATTGAACAGTATACAATTTTTTTGCTATTTGGGCAATGTTTGTGAGGTCTTAATCCCATTTTATTTTACCCAGAATCATCCCGTAGGCTTCCTTGTATAATCAATAAAGTATAGCTTCCCTGTATAACCAAGTTTCCTAGCTTAGCAGTCTTTGTACCTGAAGATGAGTTTAGTTCATCTTGCTTTTAATCACAAATGTTTCATATCAGATCAACTTTGAACTGTCAGGAGTCATTGGAGAATGGAGCTGAATGATATTCTGTGCTCTTGGGAAAACCGATTTCTTCTCACCACATGGGAACATGTAAGTAAAGTATATTTATTCTCTATTTCAGTTATTGTCTCACAGTCTTAGCGTTAGTCTCGGTTGGAAGTTGATTGCTTGCAAGAACAGTTTGTTACTGCAACATGATGTTATAGTCTCCAGGTACTGTCGTCCTCTCTGTTTCTTAAAATTACTCCTGCCTCCAGGTCCACTCCAAGGTCGATCCAGACAGTTCAGCAGTCCTCTCGTGAGGCAGCTATTTCCTGATGATGCAGCCCAGTGACCTCACCAGTACCTGAGAGTAGCTCACTCCTGGGGTGGGACAGTTTGTTGCTGATGTTAAAACAGATTTCTTCTTCTTCTATCCTGTACTGGGGAACAAAGCTGTGATGAGAAATAACTGTTCTGGTGAAGTGGAGAGCGAGTATGTTGTATTGCAAAATGAAAACATGTAGGGCTCTAGTAAGGCTCATACCTTCATATGCATGCATGAAAGCTGAAGTGGAGTGGTTAAGGAGCACTCTATACTCACTGAGGCCAGTATTTTCTAAAGCATGTGCAGCTACCAATAGACATAGGCAGTCCTACCTGAGACGTCAATGGGATTTTGGTATTCAGGGGTATTTTCAGAGATGAAGGTTGGCTGCGACCCACTTGTCTGTGCACAAGGCTCTCAATTTTGATTGTCCAAAGGGCATGCATCAGAATTTTAGGAGTTTCAGTTGATATAAATGCTATATAGGTGAACGATACATACAAACTGTTCCCCTTCCAAAGACTGTTGACATAAAGTTAGAAGCCAACAGATTCATTCCTTATTTCAAAAGGTAGAGAGGTCAGTGGTTTGATGCCAAAGGTCCGAGGTACAGTGCCTAGTGATGATGAAAGTTTGGTATCAATTAAAAAGAAGAAAAAAGCAAATGTTTTCAGTCACACAATCAACCTCTTTCTGCCTCCAAGTAAAATGTGGTGACCAGATTTTCAAAATCTGCTCGGCTCTTTTGATAATCAGGCCCATAAACACCAAAGACAATATTTCAAGAGCTTGTGTAAGCAAAAATAACCATCTAAGCATCATCTAAATTCCAGACCGGTAGAATAAGTCTAAATGGTCACTTTGTTGTCAATATACTGCAAAAAAACTCCATAATGATAAAAATGCAAGAAAATTGCTTCCTTCTGCTAAACTTATTTTGGACCAAGAGTGAGTCTAATTTCAAGATGCTGTCACATCCTGGTTGGAGGTGGCTGTTTGTTGACAATGAAACTTGTTTCCTACTTCTTAATATGAACCAGAAAATTATCTGTGCACATTAAAACCAAAACTAAAATAGGCAATCTACTAAACTAACAAAAAAGCCTTTGCAGTATGATTGCTGAGGTTTGGTTGGGTTTTGTTTTTACTTCCTTTTGCCTTCTTCCTTTTTGCTGATTCAGTTGAAGCAGACTTCTCTTGTTCATCAGCCAGGTTTGTGGAAAGAGGCACTATTTTCTGTGAGACCAACTCATACCATTGAAAAAGCAGAAATGTTTGAGCACATAAGCTCTTCTTTTGTACTTCACTTAGCTGTTCTTTGAGGGCTAAATGCATGCAATGCAAGGTCTTTCCTTACATTACTCTCCTGCTGTTCTGTGACAGTGTTTCTGTCTGATTCATCTTCTGTCCGCAAAACTACTTTTAAAACCTCGGTGCTAAACAGTACCATCTTTCCAGGGCATCCTGCCAGCCAGACTCCTTGGGTGCTCCCCTCGCACTTCTAAATAGGAACAAATGCTAATCTGACTGGGCGGGAGGGTTTCTGATCTGGTTACCAAGGATCTATTCCTCTCAAAGGGAAGTTTGCAAACAACCATCAAACTAGTGAATTTGCAGAGGGTTTGTATTTGGGATGAGATTTCTTTCATGCCTTTGCAATCTCATTCTTAAATGCTGAAAAGAAAAAAAACCAAACCCAGTGGTTTCTTTTTCATGGTAAGAACTGTAAAAGTATATAACAGACTAAGTGTGGGGTAATATAACCAGACATCCCAACTGGTGTATAATGAGCCAGCTATTCCTATTTTTTAATTTATTTTTTCTTTTATTTTTAATAGTGTTATATCCATCTGCCCTGAGAAAAATCTGATGAGAATTTTTCCTGGTTAGCTTCATGTCTTAGTCTCTAGAAGAAAACCCGAACAGCTAGGGTTTTTTTGTGTGGGCTAGGCTTGTCGGGGCATTTGGTTCACATATGTCTCATAAACAGCCCCACCCCCACCTTCCTCCCTGTTTCCTGACATACTTTGTTGTTGCATCTTTTCAGTGGGAGAGTCTGCTCTCTCAACTGATGGTTGACTTTTCAGCTGAGAATCAGCATAGCTATTTAGTTTGCCACACTATTCAGTCATGAGTAGTAGCAGGGAAAAGATGCTCTTGCTTGTTTTAAAGAAACACTGTACAGGGTATTAATAACCTTAAGGTATAGGCATTTATAAGTAGACTTCCAATCCAAACTGTCACTTTAATAAAGGGACGGGGCTTAGATCCTTGTATCCCTCCACGCAGCTACTATTTTGTGCTGCTTCAGGAGAAAAAAAGGGGGTTACAAAGAGAGAAGGTTACCTCAGGTAAGGGGAAATTCTTGGGTGTTACAGTTCTGTCTTGCCTTCGTGATGGTGGCAATTAAAAGATGAACACATGTGAGAAGAACACTGAGGTAGGACCCCAAAATGCACAACTGTAACTTAGATGGCCCAGAGTCCTAGAAGTATTCTCAGCACTAAACCCACCCTCTGTTAGTCTGAGCCACCACTGTGGCATCCTTCCTCCTTTTTCAACAAGGGTCCAGCCACACTGAAAGATCTCACCTGATAGTGTGAGAGGGAAGCAGTAACAAGGCTTGGCAAAAGGTCCTGTAAGGCATAATCGACTGTTTTCTGTCATGCATAAATTAGTCAATTAGTAAGAGGAATTACATTGTGTTGCACCTGAGAACAACCTGCATATCCAAATGCCAAAATGGATTCCACACTCTTTTAGGCTTTACTTTGCATCCATCACTTTTAACACAACTTAACTTTCCAAGTGCAATATTGTGCAGGGTTTTTATGCTCTCATGGAGTTTTTCTTTGGTAATGTAAGCTGTTCTTGAAGCCCCAGGGGCATGTTTTGACCTGGTTTTTTTTTATGGTGGAAAAAAGCAGCTAGGGGAGGTTCTGAGTTTTATAACCCTACATCCAGGCAGGCATCTTCATTAGCATATATGGAGCTGTTTATCTAAGAAATCCTGTGCTGGCCTGGAGGGCAAAGGTTGTTTGCACTGAAGAAATATCTTATATGGGATCTCAGAAAGTGTTAGAGCTCATAAAAGAAACAGTGACTCTCAACCTGGAAGATGAATGAAATAATTACACTTCCTTGGATGTATGAGGAAGGTGGGCTATCCCCACCTAAACCCAGTGTTTCCCCTCTGAAAAGCTGCAATGTTACAGAAGTAGAATTAAAAAGGATAAATGTTTGCAGTGCTGGTGAATGGAAAGTACAACAGTTCAACTACCTGTGTTATTTCTGGAGAGCACTTTGCCTCGTTATTTAGCTGCTGTTCACCCCTGCTCCTCAGATGGCATCCAGGCAATAAGCATTGCAAAGCAGTGCAGAAAAAGGTTGTATAGTTGTCAGTCTTCAAGCATGGGCTTCTCAGTTGAGGGAGGGAAACAGAGGTGATATTTCAACATGTCATCCTTCCAGGCTCTATTGCACTCAGACCAGAGCACCACACAAGTTGTTTTTCATGGAGAAGCTTCTCAGCCCCTTACTTACAGGTGTCATGTTTTCTCTTTCAGTCTGAAAAGGACTGTATTGGGTTTATAGAGTGCAAAGATAATATGTGAAACACAAAGTACAAAACAGTACTGAATATTAAAGCAAATGAAGTGAAACTCCAAATTGCTTATTACAGAATAGTTGTTTATGACATGAGTAAACATTGCATGGTGAGCTAAAGTTTCAGGCCAGTGAATGGTCCCTTACAGGACTCTTAAGTCCTTTCCTTTTTGCATGTTTTCTATTTATGACAGTGGGCATGCATGTATCCAAATTTCAACATACTATCTTTCATATTTTCAAGCAAAAATATTTTTATCCCTTCCACATCTAAGCTGTCCAGAGAGGCTGAACTTGGTGAACCCCATACCACTGACTCAGTGCCATAAAAGAGGGGACGTAATCTCCATGCCACTCTACTTAATACTAACCTGAGTATACTCCTCTGCAATATATAACGGGATTAGAGACACTTCAAGAAATTTGCTCTCCCAGTTTTCATTCCACCAGTATTACTCAGCTTCACTTAAAGCTGAAGAGCTCCAGAGGGCCTGGGAGGGCCCTTGATAAAATCCACCCTTAGGGAATATTGTCTACTAATTTAAGTCTGTATTCACAGGATGTTTACAAAGAAAAAAAGTGAGTAGAGCTTAGAATGGGGGAAGCTGATGGGAATTTCAGGAAAAGCTGATGAAAAAATGCCACAAATAAGTAGAGAAAAAAGGCAAAGTTGTCTAACCTTAATTTACTTCATATATTCTTAATCCTTCTTGGAAAATCAGGTTTTTTTAAAAAATGTTATTTGCCTTTATAGAAAGAGAGAGGGACAATTAGCGTGTGGAAAGAACAGTTGTAATGGGGAAAGAAGTATTTATTTTTATACTTCCCCTTTAAAATGAGCTATTAAGTAGAAAAATAGCAGTGAATTATTGTTGTGGGAATAATCAGGCTTTGGAAAAAAGAAGAAATGACTTACCAGCTTCTTGAACTTAAAGTTTTCCATGGCAAAAGAGTTGTAACAGAATAATACTGGTTAGCAAAAATCCTCCAAAATGTGACAGGCATAGAAAGCTGAAGAGATCTACGTCTGGTTTGCAGTGCCTGGACTCCCTTTGGAGGGCAGAGCATACAACAATGGACAGAAAATAATGCAATATGTCACTGCAAGCAGCTAGCTGGCCACACAATTTACAGGCAAAGAAGAGAAATGAAATCTGGATTAAGATTTCTTAATGCTTCAGTTCATTAATTCATATCGCAAGGTGATTTGTGGGAAAGGATCAGAGCCTGGAGTAGTTATGATTGCTGTAACTCTAATTAGAGTGGTAAGCATGTGGGGTCATGCAGTGAGTTTGCAAGGAAAAAGGGCATAAAAATTCAAATGTAAAGTTTTAAAATTGAAAGGTGAATCAGGTTTTAGCGTACCTCAGCCCATAAGTATCTTAATTTTTGCCAGCTGAGGCTTCCTTTGCTTTCCTAATAGAAATCCTAAGAATGAAAACAGAGCAGCAGAAAGTCCACTAGGCCTGTCTGATTGAATAGACCCGGTCCTGAAATCCTCAAATATTTTCTTCCTCAGTCCGTGGGCCAAATCTAGACACTGTGGATGATTCTGGAAACTTTTTCTGAGTACAGAGGTCAGTATGAGTAGCTTCACCAGCAGCTAAGAAACCAGTGACAAGGTAGGATCTCTTGCTATTAATGTGTCCTGTTTATCATTAGAAATCCCTGTCCGCACCTCATTCCACTTAGAAGGGATTTCCTTAACAGGGATGGACTGCATTACTCCTATGTGCCCTGATATCTTGAAGCTGTGTTCCTCCTCTGGCAGTGAGATGCCAGAGCTTCAGAGCGTGTTGTTATGTAGCAAAATTGCCTTTCTAAAAGGTGACATGTGGGGGGATATTTAAAGAATGGTTCACAGGGATTTAACTGAAGGGTTCCCACTGATGTTAGTTTACCCCCTGCAAGTCTGACAGGGTAGATTAGGCCACATTGGGGAAAATAACATTCATGCTCAGTCAGTCACAAAGATCACTGCTATTGTGTCACTCACTCCTGAGAGGAGACAGTAGGTATTAGCCATTGCGGTCCTACTTTTGTTGACTTGAAGCTTGTTAAGCCGGTTTTGTATTCATTGAAGGAGTGCTTGTGGTAATAAGGAACTAAGCTGAAGCTCTGTGATCCTGTAGCTAGGGCTCATAGAGGAACCAAAACACATCTCTTTAGCTTAGTGCTGAGAGAGGGGCATTTTTTCCTGGAGTTTATTTGTTAAAAGAAAATCCAGTTTAATCAGTTTAGAGAGCTGTCCCACTGTGTTCATACAGAACACGATGGTTTGGGCTGGATCCAGCAGTCCTTCCTTCCCAAGTGCTCTGGACATCTTTATGAAGTCCCTGAGGTGGTTAGTCCCTCTCCCTTAGTTGTAGAAAGGGTCCTGGATCTCTGATTTGTTCTTCCTGCCTGCCTGACTCATCCTCCCATACTTCTTTTTTTAGCACTCAGCTGTTTGCTTCGCTTCTGCTGTTAGGTACTAAAGAGTTAAAACTGTTTGAATCCACTGCAATCTCTCTTCCCAGTGATGGGGAAAAATAAATGTTCTGTTTCTTTACTTTACTTGAGGTATGTCACAGAGGTTGCAGAAAAATACAGTAAGTGACAGCATCTTTCATGTTTTTCTGTCATTTTTCTGAAATAAGAAAATTTCAAGCACTTATGAGTTAGGAACACTGACTCATTACCAACAGAAACAAACAATTCCAAATGTCTGAATAAAAAGGAAAAAAAAGATCCCACAATGTGGCTGCTACTGTCAAACAGCGGAAAATAACCTGCTGATAATACGTCTGTATGGCCTGACTTCCTGAAAGGCAATACAGCCACAGTCTTCTTAAAGTCAGTATGGACAGTAGTTTTCTTCTTACTGCAAAATTTAAAGAAACGTGAAAAAATTGCATAATGTTGTTATGTTACAGTAGAGCATATATACATGCAAAAAATATTTTGAAATGAAGATCAAATGCAAAAGAACACACAAAATATATCTTAAAGACAATATAGGACTTCGAATTCATGTATGTCCAGAAATTCATGCTCTGTTGCTTCTCTATAGTTTATTATGCTGTGGCTAAGTACTGGAAAACATTCCCATGTACAGTTCAATAAGTAGCCGAACAGTCAGTAATGACAAAGCAAACTTGGTTTTCTTTTTTGGATAACTGGAAAGAATTAATTTTGCACTTGGAATCACCATATCTGAAATAGAAACAAATTGTGTCCCTCACAGAAAAAAATTGAAGTCAATCATTTATGTAACTGAATCTTTTTTGTGTGTTCTCTGAAATAGCTGTGTTCAGATCAGTCATCCCCAGGGTATTCAGCCCCCTGAGCTGGAAGACAGGGACTGTGAGCAGAATAAACCCCCCACGGTCCAGGAGGAAGCAGTCAGCGACCTGCTGCGCCACCTGGA